>JADMLD010000499.1:0-31195 GCA_017589585.1 Phylloscopus whistleri | reverse complement strand
AGCCAGGAGCGGCCACAGCGGCCACGGCCCGCCGGCGGCATCTGCGGGGAAAAGGGGGTGAGGAGGGATCAAAACGGCCCGAAAATCACTCAAAATGAACCCAAAATGAGCCCAAAATGTCCCGAAATGAGCCCAGAATGGAGAGCAATGAGCCCAGAATGCCCCAAATATGGAGAGAAATGAGCCCAGAATGTCTCAAAATGGAAAGAAATGAGCCCCAAAATGCCTCAAAATGAAGCAAAATCACCCCAAGATGACCCGAAAATGCCCCTAAACCGACCCCAAATGCCCCAAAATGACCCCAAACACCCCCGAAATGTCCCCAAGACCACACAAAACTCCCCCAAATCCTCCCCAGACCCCCCCAAACCCCTCAGGACCCTTCGGGACCCCCAAAATCCCTCTCGGAATCCCCCAAAGTGCCCCTCAGACCCCCCAAAACTCCCCCAAATTCTCCCCAGACCCCCCGAAACCCCTCAGGACCCTTCGGGACCCTCAATTTCCCCTCAAAATCCCCCTCAGGACCCCTCCGAACTCCACCCAGACCCCCAAAAACTCCCCCAAATCCTCCCCAGACCCCCCGAAACGCCTCAGGACCCTTCGGGACCCTCAAGTTCCCCTCAAATCCCCCTCAGGACCCCCCAAAATTCGCCCCCCCCCCCCACTCACCTCCTCCGGTCCTGCCCCAAGCTCGGGGGGGTCCCGCTGCCCCTCAGAGCTTCGGACCCGCCCCTTTGGGCGTCTCGACCAATCAGCGGCGGCCGAGCCCACGTGGGGCGGGGCGAGCCGCGCTCCCATTGGCTGCCGCGCGCCACGTCCGCGCGCCGGGCCCGAAAAGCCGCTGTTTTAACCCAAAGCGAGAGGGGCGGGGCACTGGGATGTGCTGGTCTGGAATGGGTTATACTGGTCTGAACTGGGATGTACCGAGCCGAACCGCTTTATACAGTTCTGGAGCGGGGTGTACTGGGCCAAACTGGTCTGGAATAGGTTATACCGGTCTGGATTGGGATGAACTGGTCTATACTGGTCTGGACTGGGGGTATAGTGGGCCAGGCTGGTTCATACTGGCCTCAACTGGGATATACTGGGACAAATTGGGTTCTGGAGATGTGGACTGGGATGGGTTGGGTTATACTGGGGTGTACTGGGTTATATTGGGACAAACTGGGGTCTACTGGGCTAAACTGGTTTATATCGGCCTGGACTGGGATTATATACAGAAATACACCCTGTGAAATCGGTTTATACTGGTCTGGACTGGGATATACCGGAAACAAGAAGAGGGAAAAGGGCGGGAAACGTGAGGGAAAAAAAGGGCGGGAAACGTGAGGGGAGCAAAAAGGGCGGGAAAACGTGAGGGCAGAAAAAAGGGCGGGAAAACGTGAGGGGAGCAAAAAGGCGGGAAAACGTGAGGGGAGAAAAAGGGCGGGAAAACGTGAGGGGAGAAGAGAGCAGGAAACCTGAAGGAGAAAAAAGGTAAGAAATGGGGTGAAAATGGAGGCAATGTCCCCCTCAATCCCTCCCCAAAAATTAAATGCAGATTTTGGAGGTTGCTCAGACACTTTTATTTCTGACGGGGCTCACGGGGCCTTCGCCGCCCGCACCCTCTTCTTCCTCACCACCACGGGCTTCTGGCTGCGCAGGATGGCGCTGGCCCGGCGCAGGGCAGCCTGGAGGGGATAAAAAATAAAACTCAGCAGCCCAAAAATAACAGAAAACCCCAAGGGATGGGGGAGAGCAAACCCGAAATTATCCCCCCTGAGCTTCCAGAGTCAAGTTTGGGGACCACCCTGAGTTTTGGGGAATGCAAAGACTCCCCTCCATTTAAAAACTAAAAAAGGTTTTTAAACTTCCTCCATTTTTTTGGGGTGTTGTTTAGAACCCACCCCAATTTTGGGGACCTCTGTTAGCTCTAGGTTATCACACCCACAAATTTTGGGGTTCTCCCCCAGTTTTTGGGGTAATTTTTGGAGAACCACAGGGGTTTCCCAACCCGAATTTCCCAATCCTCCTGAATTTTTTGGGGTTCCTCCCCCAATTTTGGGGGAGATTTCTGGAGAACCACACAATCCTAAAGGTTTCCCAACCCGAATTTCTCAATCCCCCCGAATTTTTTGGGGGCGATTTTTGTAGAACCACAGGGGTTTCCCAACCCGAATTTCCCAATCCCCCCCTGAATTTTTTGGGGTTCTCCCCCAGTTTTTGGGGATTTTTGGGTCCCTCACCATGCGCAGGTCCCTCCTGTAATTGTTCTTGCTGATCAGGTGCCTCAGGCTCCTCAGGGAGCCGCGGGCGTCGCGCCGGATCCGCACGCGCACGTACGACGTGGCCGGCTTGCGCTGCCCTGGAGGAGAGAAAAAACAAATGGTTTTTTAAGGGGAATTTTAAAATTTTTTTTTTGTGATCTTTTAAAGAATTTTTGTGATTTTTTTTGTGAATTTTTAAATGGGTTTTTTTGTGAATTTTTAAGCCATTTTTTGTGACTTTTTTTGTTAATTTTTAAATGATTTTTTTGTCATTTTTTTAAAAAGTTTTAAGTGATTTATTGTGATTTTTTTGTGAATTTTTAAATGACATTTTAGTGATTTTTAGTGAATTTTTAAATGATCTTTTTCTGAATTTGTTTACAATTTTTGTGATTTTTTGTGAATTTCTAAACAATTTTTGTGATTTTTCTGGTGAATTTTTAAACAATTTTTGGTGATTCTTAGTGACTTTTTTGGTGAGTTTTTAGTGATTTTTTGAAGTTTTTGGTGATTGTTCTAAAGAATTTTTTGGGGAGGAAATCTTTTAAACGATTTTTTAAGATTTTTGGGTGAGTTTTTAAATGATTTTTTTGGTGAATTTTTCAACATTTTTGGGGGGATTTCTTATGATTTTTTTAAACTATTTTTGGTAAACTTTTTGTGAATTTTTAAGCAGTTTTTTGTGGGGTTTTTTTTGCGAATTTTAAAACGATTTTTTGGGTGAATTTTAAAACTATTTTTGGTGATTTTTTGGTGAATTTTTGTCATTTCTTTCGGCGATTTTCAGCCAATTTTTTTGCCGAGCTTTCACCCGTTTTTTTAACAATTCTTGGTGACTTTTGAAATTATTTTCTGAGGTAAAATTCCCTGAAAATTTCAGGTTTTCCCCCCCAAAATCACCTGCCCGTTTCTTCAGCACCACCACGATCCCCTTCCCGTCCGGCGCCGGCTCCACGCCCACGGTCTTGCGGTGGATGAGGCCGTTGTAGCGGAAAGAGTTCCGCGCCTTCAGGTTGTTGGGCTCCTAAAAAAGAATTTTTTTTAAACCCTGACGGCATTTTGGGATGATCTTAAAATTTAGGGAGGTCTAGATAAGACCTGCAGAATTTAGGAAAAATCGCAAAATATTTGAAGGGGGGTTTGGAGGTTTTGTAGGGATTTGGGGGGGGATTTAAAGGGGGTTTGGGGGTTTCCTCGAAAATTTGCTGGGGATCCCCAAAAATTTGGGAGGTTGAGGGGAGAAGCCCGGGGGGTTTGGGGTGGGCTCGGAGGATTTGAGGGTTTAGGGGAGGGTCCTGAGGTGCTTTAGGGAGCCCCAAGTATCTGAGGAGGGCAATTAGGACATCCTTTCGGGTTTTTAGGAGGATCGGTGTGAGGCATCTTAGCGGGTTAAGAGCCGCACCCTGAGGTTTGAGGGCTCCCCGAGGGTCCCCCAGCCCCGTTCCCCGCTCCCCCTCCCGCCTTCGGGGTGACCCTTCCCCGCACTGACGGTGCTGTAGGTCTGGTTGTTCCTCTTCAGCAGGAAACTCGAGCAGTTCCGCACCACCATCCACTGCAGATGGGCCGACATGGCGCCTGAGGGGAGCGGGGGGGGAGCGGCCTCAGCGGGGCCGCCACAGCGGCTTCCAGCCCGCTCCCCGCTCCATCCCGCCGGCCCCGCTTTCCCCTCCCCGCCCTTAGGGACCCTCCCCGGGGTTGGGGACCCTTCCCCCGGCACCACGAACCCCCCCACGGGCCGCCCCACAGCGGAGCCCCCACGCCGCACCTCCGCTCGCTGCGGCCGCCGGAAACGGAAAGAGCGAGGGAAGCCTCGGCGAAGTTCCGGCGCCTCGCCAAGCTCCGCCCCCTTCTGGCAATCTCCGCCCCCTCGCTCGGGTCTCTCCGCCGGCGCTCGGAGATTTCCGTCAGTGTTCGTCAATCGCGGCATCCCTTCGGAGATTTTCGGTGGTTTTCGGGATTTTCCGCCTCTCTTCGGTAGTTTCCGCCGCCGCCTCGGAGAGGCGTTCGGGTCCTTTCGGCTCCGTGCGGGAGTTTACGGAAAATGGCGGGAAACATGATGGGGGGGCGGGGACGGTGGGAAATGTGAGGGGAAAATGATGGGAAACGTGAGGGCAAAAAAAGCTGGAAAAATGAGAGAAAAAGGGTGGGAAACGTGAGGGCAAAAAAAGCTGGAAAAATGAGAGAAAAAAGGTGGGAAACGTGAGGTAAAGAGCGCGGTAAACGGGGGAAAATGGGTGGAAAAGATGAGGGAGAAAAGGGCGGGAAGCGTGAGGGGACAAAAAAGGGCGGGAAGCCTGAGGGGAGCAAAAAGGGCGGGAAGCCTGAGGGGACAAAAAAGGGCGGGAAGCCTGAGGGGAGCAAAAAGGGCGGGAAGCCTGAGGGGGTCACACCGGGAGCGGCATTTGCAGGTGAGGTCTCACCTGAGGGGAGTTTTGGGGGGTCCTGCGGGAATTTGGGCAGCGCCCGGGGGGCTCGGGGGGTGCTCTGTGAGCTCTGCCCGCAGCGATCGGGCAAGGCTGGAAGCTGGACTGGGTTGTACTGGTTTATAATGGTTTGCTCTGGGTTATGCCGACGTGTACTGGTTTGTACTGGGCTGTGTGGCGTTAGGACGGTTTGTATTGGGTTATATTGGGTTAGAGTTGTTTGTGTTAGGTAATATTGCATGGTTTGGGTTTGTACTGGTTTGTACTGGTTTGTACTGGTTTGTATTGGGTGGGGGGGCATTGCAGTGGGTTGTACTGGGCTATACTGGTTTATACGGGTTTGTACTGAGGTATTTTAGTCAAGACTTGGTTATGTTGGGTAACACTGCTGGGTTTGGGTTTGTACTGGTTTGTACTGGTTTGTATTGGTTTGTACTGGGTGGGACGGCATTGCAGTGGGTTGTACTGGTTTATACTGGTTTGTACTGGGTTAAACGGGGTTAGACCAGGTTAAGCTGGGTTAAACGGGGTTATACTGGTTTGTGCTGGTTTGTACTGGGTGGGACGGCATTGCAGTGGGTTGTACTGGTTTATACTGGTTTGTACTGGGTTAAACGGGGTTGGACCAGGTTGTGCTGGGTTGCATGAGATTATACTGGTTCATACTGGTCTATACTGGTTCATACGGGTTTGTACTGGTTCATACTGGTTTGTACGGGTTTGTACTGGTTTATACTGGTTTGTACTGGGTTGTACTGGTTCGTACTGGCCCCGTGAGAACCGGATGCCCATCCCCCCCCTCAGGTGGGTGGGGGGGGGTCCCGTGGGAACCTGAACCCCCCCCGCCCCTCCCCCTCCGCCCTTCCTGTTGTTTTGGGAGGGGGCAGGAAATGGGGGGGGGGGGGGGGGAGGGGCGAGGCCTTAAAAAGCGCCGGGGTGGGGGAGGGGAGGGGGAGAGCACCCGTGGGAGCCGGTGAGAGGGGACCCCAAAAATGGGGGGAACCCTCCCCCCCCCCCCCCAAAAAAATGGAATCCCCCAAATCCTGGGGGTGGGGGAGGTTTGGGTTTTGGGGTTTGGGGGGGTTTGGGGTTTTTGAGGGGTCTCAGTTTGGGGGGTCCCTAATTTGGGGGGGTTTGGTGGGTTTGGGGTCCCCAATTTGGAGGGATTGGGGTCCCGATTTGGGGGGATTTGGGGTCCTGATTTCGAGGGATTTGGGGGTCCCGATTTGGGGGTGTTTGGAGTCCTGATTTGGGGGGGTTTGGGGACTTTTGGGGTCCCGATTTTGGGGGGTTTGGGGTCCCCAGTTTGGAGGGTTTGGGGTCCCGATTTGGGGGGTTTGGGGTCCCCAGTTTGGGGTCCCAGTTTGGGGTCCGAGTTTGGGGTGTTTGGGGTCCCGATTTTGGGATGTTTGGGGTCCCAGTTTGGGGTCCCAGTTTGGGGTTTTTGGGGTGTTTGGGGTCCCAGTTTGGGGTCCCATTTTGGGGTCCCAGTTTGGGGTTTTGGGGCTGTTTGGGGGTCCCGATTTTGGGGTGTTTGGGGTCCCAGTTTGGGGTCCCAGTTTGGGGTTTTGGGGGTGTTTGGGGGTCCCGATTTTGGGGTGTTTGGGGTCCCATTTTGGGGTCCCGTTTGGGGTGGTTTGGGGGGGATTTGGGGTCCCAGTTTGGGGTTTTAGGGATGTTTGGGGTCTCTCCTGAGGGGTTTGGGGTCCCAGTTTGGGGTCCCAGTTTGGGTGTTTGAGGTCCCAGTTTCGGGGTCCCAGTTTGGGGTCCCAATTTGGGGTTTCAGGGGTGTTTGGGGGGTCCCGATTTTGGGGTCCCAGTTCGGGGTCCCAGTTGGGGGTCTCTGCCCCCCCCGCCCTCTCCCAACCCCGGTACCGGTGTCACCGGCACCGCCCCGGTGCGGGGGATGGGGGGGGGCGGGAGGCGGCACCTGCGGCCGGGACCCCCCGGGGACCCCCTGGGGACCCCCCGGGTCACCCCAGTGCCACCTTGGGGTCACTGTGTCACCCCAGTGTCACCCATAAATTTTTTTGGGGGGGGTCTCAGTTGCTTTGGGTGCCCCCCGCTATTTTTTGGGTGGTCCCCTATTATTTTTTGGGTGCCCCCCGCTATTTTTTGGGGTCCCCTGTTATTTTTTGGGGTGTCCTTGTTATTTTGGGTGTCCCCCGCTATTTTTTGGGTGTCCCCCGCTATTTTTGGGGGTCCCCTGCTCTTTTTGGGGGGATCCCCTATTATTTTTTGGGGTTCCCTGTTATTTTTTGGGGTGCCCCATGTATTTTTTGGGTGCCCCCCGCTATTTTTTGGGGGTCCCCTCTGTTATTTTTGGGTGCCCCCCGCTATTTTTTGGGGGGGGCGGGGTTTCCCCTCCCTGGCCCCGCCCATAAGGGGGAGGGGCGGAGATTGGGGGGAGGGGCGGAGTGGGGGGAGGGGCCGCTCCCGCCTCCTCCTCCGCCGCATCCTCGGGCCTCGGGGGGGACCCCCACTCCCCCCCCCCCCAAAAAAAAAACCAAAACCCCCCCAAAACCGGGGTCACCCCTCCCCCCACCGCCCCGGGGACCCCCCCCCGGCACCTCGGGGTGCGCCCCCCCCCCCCCCCCCCCGCGCCGGGGGAATGGTTTGAGCCGGCGGACGCTCCCAAGGTGAGCGGGGAGAGGGGGGGAGGGGCTGTGGGGGGGCGTCCCTCCCCCTCCCCCCCCCTCAAAATCGACCCCTCCCCCCCCCAAAATCGACCCTCGCGGGGGCTGTCGGGAAGGGGGGGGAGGGGCGGATCGATCCCCCCCCCCCACCCTCGGGGGATGGAGCGGGGTGGGGGAGGGGAAAGGTTTGGGGGGGGGGGGTCCCGATGGATTTTGGGGGAATTTGGGGGGTCCCGGGTGGATTTTGGGGGGGGTCCCGATGGATTTGGGGGTCCCCATGGATTTTGGGGTGGAATTTGGGGGTCCCGGGTGGATTTTTGGGGGGTCCCGGGTGGATTTGGGGCAGGATTTGGGGGTCCTGGGTGGATTTGGGGGTGGAATTTGGGGGTCCCAAGGGATTTGAGGGGGGTCCCAGTGGGTTTCGGGGAAGGATTTGGGGGTCCCAAAGGATTTGGGTGGATTTTGGGCGGATTTTGGGTGAATTTGGGTGAATTTGGGGTTTTTTCCCCCCAGATGGCAGAGGCGGCCATGGTGGGCAGATTTGGGGGGTCCCAGGTGGATTTTGGGTGAATTTGGGGTGAATTTGGGGTGAATTTGGGTGAATTTTGGGTGATTTTGGGGTGGATTTTGGGCGGATTTGGGGTGAATTTTGGGTGAATTCTGTGTGGATTTTGTGTGAATTTTGGGTGAATTTTGAGTGATTTTTGGGTGATTTTGGGATGGATTTTGGGTGAATTTGGGCGAATTTTGGGTGAATTTGGGGGTTTTCCCCCTCAGATGGCAGAGGCGGCCGTGGTGGGCAGATTTGGGGTGGATTTTGGGTGAATTTGGGTGAATTTGGGGTGAATTTGGGTGAATTTTGGGTGAATTTTGGGTGAATTTTGGGTGAATTTTGGGTGAATTTGGGTGAATTTTGGGCGGATTTGGGGTGAATTTTGGGTGAATTTGGGTGATTTTGGGGTGGATTTTGGGGTGAATTTTGGGGTGGATTTTGGGTGGATTTTGGGGTGAATTTTGGGTGATTTTGGGCGGATTTTGGGTGAATTTGGGGTGAATTTGGGTGGATTTGGGGTGAATTTGGGTGAATTTTGGGGTTTTTTCCCCCCCAGATGGCGGAGGCGGCCGTGGTGGGCAGATTTGGGGTGGATTTTGGGGTGAATTTTGGGTGAATTTTGGGCGGATTTGGGGTGAATTTTGGGTGAATTCTGTGTGGATTTTGGGTGAATTTTGGGTGAATTTATGTTTTTTCCCCCCCAGATGGCGGAGGCGGCTGTGGTGGGCAGATTTGGGGTGGATTTTGGGTGAATTTGGGGTGGATTTGGGTGAATTTGGGATGGATTTTGGGTGAATTTTGGCTGAATTTGGGTTTTTCCCCCCCAGATGGCGGAGGCGGCCGTGGTGGGCAGATTTTGGATGATTTTGGGGTGGATTTTGGGTGGATTTGGCTGATTTTTGGGGTCTCTCCCCCCAGATGGCGGAGGCGGCCGTGGTGGGCAGATTTGGGGTGGATTTTGGGTTTCCCAGGTGGATTTTGGGGTGGATTTTGGGTGAATTTGGGTGGATTTTGTGTGAATTTGTGTTTTTCCCCCCCAGATGGCGGAGGCGGCCGTGGTCGGCGCCTTTGGGGGGTCCCTGGGGGCTCTGGGGGGGCTCCCCCCGGGCCCGGGGCCGCTGCAGCACCTGGGGCGGGGGATGCTGCGCTCGGCCGGGCGGCGCCTGCGGCGGGTCGGGGTGAGGACCCCCGAAATGGGGTGGGGACCCCAAAAATGGGGAGGGGGAGGCAGAAATTGGGGTCCGGGACCCCCAAATTGGGGAGGGAGAAGCAGAAATTGGGGTGGGGACCCTGAAATTGGGGAGGGGGAGGCGGAAATGGGGTACGGGACCCCCAAATTGGGGTAGGGGACCCCCGAAATTGGGGAGGGGGAGCCCAAATTGGGGTAGGAGACCCCCGAAATTGGGGTGGGGGACCCCCGAAAATGGGGTGGGGACCCCCCAAAATGGGGTGGGGACCCCCGAAAATGGGGTGGGGACTCCAAAAATGGGGTGGGGACCCCCGAAATGGGGTGGGGACCCCCAAATTGGGGTACAGGACCCCCAAAATGGGGTGGGGGACTCCAAAAATGGGGTGGGGACCCCCGAAATGGGGTACGGGAACCCAAAAATGGGGTGGGGACCCCCAAAAATGGGGTGGGGGACTCCAAAAATGGGGTGGGAGACCCCCGGAAATGGGGTGGGGACCCCCAAAAATGGGGTGGGGACCCCAAATTTGGGAAAGGGACCCCTGAAATGGGGTGGGGACCCCCGAAAATGGGGAGAGAGAGGCGGAAATTGGGGAGGGGGAGTGAAAAAATGGGGTGGGGGGACCCCAAAAAATGGGATGGGGGAGCCCAAATTGGGGTGGGGACCCCAAAATTGGGGAGGGAGACCCCCGGAAATGGGGTGGGGACCCCCGAAAATGGGGTGGGGGACCCCCGAAAATGGGATGGGGGACTCCAAAAATGGGGTGGGGACCCCCAAAAATGGGGTGGGGGACCCCCGAAATGGGGTGGGGACCCCCAAAATGGGGTGGGGACCCCCGAAATGGGGAGGGGACCCCCGAAAATGGGGTGGGGACCCACAAAAATTGGGTGGGGACCCCAAATTTGGGGAAAGGGACCCCTGAAATGGGGTGGGGACCCCCAAAAATGGGGAGAGAGAGGCGGAAATTGGGGAGGGGGAGTGAAAAAATGGGGTGGGGGGACCCCAAAAAATGGGATGGGGGAGCCCAAATTGGGGTGGGGACCCCAAAATTGGGGAGGGAGACCCCCGGAAGTGGGGTGGGGGAGCCCGAAAATGGGGTGGGGACCCTGAAATTGGGGAGGGGGAGGCGGAAATGGGGTACGGGACCCCCGAATTGGGGTACAGGAACCCAAAAATGGGGTGGGGACCCCAAAAATGGGGAGGGGGAGGCAGAAATTGGGGTGGGGACCCCAAAATTTGGGGTGAGGGAGTCCGAAAATGGGGTGGGGACCCCGAAATTGGGGAGGGGGAGGCAGAAATTGGGGTACGGGACCCCCGAATTGGGGTGGGGACCCCCGAAATTGGGGAGGGGGAGGCGGAAATGGGGATCCTGGGCTGGATTTGGGTGATCCCGGGGTGGATTTTGGGGGTGCCCGAGTTGATTTTTGGGGGTCCCAGGATGGATTTGGGGGTTTTCTGGGGTGCTGAGCTGATTTTTGGGGGTCCCAAGTTGATTTTTGGGGGTCCCGAGTTTGATTTTGGGGTTTTTTGGGGGTCCCAGACCCACCCCACGGGCCCCCGGACGTGGCTGTTCCTGGGGGGATCCCGGGGTGGATTTTGGGGATTCCGGGGTGGATTTGGGTGATTCCAGGGTGGATTTTGGGGTTTGTGGGGGTCCTGAGTTGATTTTTGGGGGTCCTGAGCTGATTTTTGGGGGTCCTGAGTGGATTTTTGGGGGTCCCGAGTTGATTTTTGGGGGTCCTGAGCTGATTTTGGGGGTCCCAGACCCACCCCGCAGGCCCCCGGACGTGGCTGTTCCTGGGGGGGGCCCTGGGTGGGTTTTGGGTGATCCCGGGGTGGATTTGGGTGATCTTGGGGTGGATTTTGGGGTTTTTGGGGGTCCCGAGTTGATTTTTGGGGGTCCTGAGTTGATTTTTGGGGGTCCTGAGCTGATTTTGGGGGTCCCAGACCCACCCCGCAGGCCCCCGGACGTGGCTGTTCCTGGGGGGGGCCCTGGGTGGGTTTTGGGTGATCCCGGGGTGGATTTTGGTGATCTCGGGGTGGATTTTGGGGTTTTTGGGGGTCCCCGGTTTGATTTTGGGGTTTTTTGGGGGTCCCAGACCCACCCCGCGGGCCCCCGGACGTGGCTGTTCCTGGGGGGGGCCCTGGGGCTCTGCGAGGCCGCCGGGCTGGACCCGTCCCTGGGCCTGGTGGGGGCGCTGAGCCGCGGGCTGAACCACAGGTACCGAACCGGGGGGGGGGGCAAAAATTGGGGGGGGTCCAAAATTTGGGGGGGTCCAAAATTTGGGGGGGGTCCTTAAATTGGGGGAGGAGCCCTAAATTTGAGGGGGGAGTCCCTAAAATCCGGGGGGAGGGTTCCAAAATTTTGGGGGGGGTTTCCAAAATTTTAGGGGTTTTCGTAATTTCGGGGGGGTGGAATGTTCCAAAATTTGGGGGGGGGGATCCAAAAATTTGGGGGGGTCCCAAAAACCCAGGGGAGGGTCCCCCAAAATCTGAGTTGCCGCTGTGGATTTTGGGGATTTTTGGGGTGGATTTTTCAGGTTTTTGGGGGTGGATTTTGGGTTTTTTTGGGGTGGATTTTGGGGTTTTTGGGGTGGATTTTGGGGTTTTTGGGGTGGATTTTTGGTTTTTTTGGGGGTGGATTTTGGGGTTTTTGGGGGTGGATTTTGGGGATTTTGGGGGTGGATTTTGGGGTTTATGGGGGTGGATTTTGGGGTTTTTTGGGGTGGATTTTGGGTTTTTTTGGGGGTGGATTTTGGGGTTTTTGGGGGTGGATTTTTTGGGCGGATTTTTTTCAGTTTTTGGGGTGGATTTTTTGGGGGTTTTTGGGGTGGATTTGAGGGTTTTTTGGGGTGGATTTTTTGGGGGTTTTTGGGGTGGATTTTGTGGTTTTTGGGGCGGATTTCTGGATTTTTCTCCCCCTCTCTCCCCAGCCTGGCGCTGCCGGGCCGGCTCCGCTGGGCGCTGGCGCTGCTGCTCTTCAGCTCGGGGCTGTGGCTGCTGCTGGCGCTGACGCTGCGCCTGGGGCTGCGGCTGCTGCTGCTGCGGAGACCCCCGGGGACCCCCCCGCGGCTCTGGGTGGTACGGTCCGGGCACATGGGGGGATCAAGGGAATTGGGGGGAAATGGGGGGGTCCTGGGGCTGACCCCCGGGGACCCCCCCCGCGGCTGTGGGTGGTACGGTCCGGGCACATGGGGGGATCAATGGAACTGGGGGGAAATGGGGGAGTCCTGGGGCTGACCCCCGGGGACCCCCCCGCGGCTCTGGGTGGTACGGTCCGGGGCTATGGGGGGAATGGGGGAACTGGGGGGAAATGGGGGGGATTTGGGGGCTGATTTTGGAATAATTTGGGGCTGCTCTGGGGCAGTTTTGGGGTAATTTTGGGGCTGGTTTGGGGGTCACTTGAGGCTGGTTTTGGGGTAAATTTGGGGTAATTCTGGGCTGGTTTGGGGCTGATTTTGGGATCATTTGGGGCTGATTTTGGGGGTGATTTGGGGCAGTTTGGGGAGTCATTTTGGGACTGGTTTGGGGGGTGATTTGGGGGGTCCTGAGGGGAATTTGGGATCATTTGGGGCAGTTTTGGGGGGGTTTGGGGCAGTTTTGGGGGCAGTTTTGGGGTAAATTTGGGGTCATTTGGGGTTGATTTGGGGGCTGGTTTGGGGGTGATTTTGGGGTCATTTGGGGCTGGTTTGGGGGTGATTTTGGGGCTGGTTTGGGGGTGATTTTGGGGTCATTTGGGGCTGGTTTGGGGTGATTTTGGGGTCATTTGGGGCTGTTTTTAGGGTCACTTGGGGCTGAATTTGAGGCGATTTGGGGCTGATTTGGGGCAATTTTGGGATAATTTTGGGATAATTTTGGGCAGTTTGGGGGTGATTTGGGGCAGTTTGGGGAGTCATGTGGGGCTGATTTTGGGGCTGATTTTGGGGTCGCTTGGGGCTGTTTTGGGGTGATTTGGGGGGGTCTTGGGGGCATTTGGGATGGTTTTGGGGGGGTTTGGGGCAGTTTTGGAGGGGTTTGGGGTCATCTGGGGCTGCGTCTGCTGCGGAGACCCCCAGGGACCCCCCCGCGGCTGTGGGTGGTACGGTCCGGGCACATGGGGGGATCGGGGCAATCGGGGGAAAATGGGGGGGATTTTGGAATAATTTGGGGGCAATTTTGGGGGGATTTTGGGGTGAATTGGGAGAGGTTTTGGCGCTGTTTTGGGGGTAACCTCGGGGCTGAATTTGGGGTCATTTTGGGCAGTTTTGGGGCTGATTCTTGGGTAATTTTGGTGTCACCTGGGGCTGGTTTTGCAGGTCATTTTGGGCTGAATTTGGGGGTGATTTGGGGCAGTTTTTGGGGTAATTTTGGGGCACTTTGGGGGCTGACTTGGGGCTGATTTGGGGATAAATTTGGGTAATTTTGGGGCAGTTTTGGGGATAATTTTGGGGCACTTTGGGGGCTGATTTGGGGATAATTTTGGGATAATTTGGGGGCAGTTTTTGGGCTGATTTCGGGATAATTTTGGGGCAGTTTTTGGGATAATTTTGGGGTATTTTTGGGCTGATTTCGGGGTAATTTTTGGGCAGTTTTTGGGATAATTTTGGGGTATTTTTGGGCTGATTTTCGGTGTTTTCGGGGTTCCCCAGGCCCTGGTCCGGATGTTCGCGGGGCGCCGCCCGGGGCTCCGCAGCCTCCAGGGGGCGCTGCCGGCGCTGCCCCTCCCCCCCCTGGCCGAGACCGTGCGGCAGGTGCGGGGGGAGGGGCGGCCGGGGGGGGAATTTGGGGGAATTTGGGGAATTTTGGGGTCCCTGGGTTGGTTATTTTCATTTTGGGGGTCCCTGGGTGGAATTTTTGGGATTTTTGGGGGTCCCTGGGTGGGATTTTTTGGGTTTTTGGGGTCTCTGAGTCAATTATTCTTATTTTTGGGGGTCCCTGGGTTGATTATTTTTATTTTTTGGGGGTCCCTGAGTGGGATTTTTGGGGTTATTTTGGATTTTTGGGCTCCCTGGGTGGGATTTTGGGGGTCTCTGGGTTGATTATTTTCATTTTTGGGGTCCCTGGGTTGATTATTTTCATTTTTGGGGGTCCTTGGGTGGGGTTTTGGGGGTTTTTGGGGTCCCTGGGTGGGATTTTTTTATTTTTTGGGGTCCCTGGGTTGGTTTTTGGGGTTTTTTTGGGGTCCCTGAGCTGATTATTTTCATTTTTGGGGGTCCCTGGGTGGGATTATTTTGGATTTTTGGGGTCCCTGAGTGGGGTTTTGGGGGTTTTTGGGGTCCCTGGCTGGGATTTTTGGGGTTTTTTTGGATTTTTGGGGGTCCCTGAGTGGGATTTTGGGGGTTTTTGGGGTCCCTGGGTGGGATTTTTTGGGTTTTTTGGGGTCCCTGACCCCCCCTTCCCCTCCCCCCCCCCCAGGCCGTGGAGTCCCTGCAGAGCCTGGAGCCGGGGGGGGGAGGGGCGGGGCTGCCCCCCCTGGCCCGGAGCTTCCTGGGGGGCCCCGGACCCCAAATCCAGCGGTGGCTGCGCCTGCGGGGCTGGGCCCTGCCCTGCTACGTGAGGGGGGGATAAAAAACGGGGCTGGGGGCTCGAAATGGGGTCTGGGGGGTCCTAAAATGGGGTCTGGGGGGTCCTAAAATGGGTCTGGGGGCTTTAAATGAGGGTCCTGGGGGGGTCTGGGGGCTCTAAAGGGGGATTTGGGGGTCCTAAAATGGGTCTGGGGGCTCTAAAGTGGGGCTGGGGGCTCCTAAAAGGGGCTGGGCCCTGCCCTGCTACGTGAGGGGGGGTCTGGGGGGCTCCTAAAATGGGTCTGGGGGGGATTTGGGGCTCCTAAAATGGGTCTGGGGGGGTCTGGGGGGTCCTGGGGGGGTCTGGGGGGTCCTAAAGGGGGATTTGGGGTCCCTAAAAGGGGGTCTGGGGGAGTTTGGCGTCCCTAAATGGGGTCTGGGGTCCCTAAATAGGGTCTGGGGTCCCTAAATGGGTCTGGGGGGAATTTGGGGGGTCCTGGGGGGGATTTGGGGGCCCGAAAAGGGGCTGGGCCCTGCCCTGCTACGTGAGGGGGGATAAAATGGGTCTGGGGGCCCTTGGGGGGCGATTTTGGGGGCTCCTAGAGGGTTTGGGGATCCCTAAAATGGGTCTGGGGGAGTTTGGGGGTGCCCTAAAAGGGTCTGGGGGCCCTAAACGGGGGATTTGGGGTCCCTTGGGGGAGATTTGGGGTTTGGGGTTTGGGGGTTTGGGGTTTTTGGGGTTTTTGGGGTTTTTGGGGTTTGGGATTTGGGGTTTTTGGGAATTTTGGGAGTTTTGGGATTTGGGGTTTTGGGGTTTTGGGGTTTTTGGGGTTTGGGATTTTTGGAGTTTGGGGGTTTGGGATTTGGAGGTTTTTGGGGTTTGGGATTTTGGGTTTTGGGGTTTTTGGGGTCCCCAATTCCGTGTCCCCCCCCCCCCAGCTGAGTGACCTGTGGGAGGAGCAGCTGCATTTGGGGTCTCGGGGACCCCTCCCCGCCACCGGCAGCTACTACCTCATGGTGAGACCCCAAAAACGGGGAAAAACACCCAAAAACGGGGAGATTCCTACAAAAAAACCCCAAAATTGGGGAAATTCCCACAAAAAAACCCCAAAATTGGGGAAATTCCTACAAAAAAACCCCAAAATTGGGGAAATTCCAACAAAAAAAACACCCAAAAACGGGGGAATTCCTACAAAAAACCCCAGAATTGGGGAAATTCCTACAAAAAAACCTAAAATTGGGGAAATCCCCACAAAAAACCCCCCAAAATTGGGGAAATTCCCACAAAAAAACCCCAAAATTTGGGGAAATCCCCACAAAAAAACCCCAAAATTGGGGAAATCCCCACAAAAAAACCCCAAAATTGGGGAAATTCCTACAAAAAAACCCCAAAATTGGGGAAATTCCTACAAAAAATCCCCAAAAACGGGGAAATTCCTACAAAAAAACCCCAAATTTTGGGGAATTCCTACAAAAAAACCCCAAAATTGGGGAAATTCCCACAAAAAAACCCCAAAAACGGGGAAATCTCCCAAAAACCCCCAAAATTGGGGAAATTTTGGGTGTTTTGGGGTGGATTTTGCCCATTTTTAGGGTTTTTTTGGGGTTTTCTTCCCCAAATTTTGGGGTTTTTGGGGTTCCTGACCCCCCAAATTTTGGGGTTCTGGGTTTGGGGTCCCCCCAGGACCTTTTGGGGTCTTTTCCCCACAATTTTTAAGGTTTTGGGGGCATTTTAGGGGTTTGTTTTGGGGATTTCTCCCCCAAATTTTGGGGTTTTTGGGGTTCCTGACCCCCCAATTTTGGGGTTTAGGGTTCCTGATCCCCCCAAATTTGGGGGGTTTGGGGCTTTCTCCCTCAAATTTGGGGGTTTTGGGGTTTTTTCCCCAAATTTGGGGTTTTAGGGGTTTTCTCCCCACTTTGGGGGTTTTTGGGGTTCCTGACCCCCCAAATTTGGGTTTTTGGGGTTCCCGACCCCCCCAAATTTGGGGTTCTGATTTCGGGGTCCCCCCCCCCCAGGACCTGCTGGGCCCCCCCCCCCACGCGGCTCCCGGCCGCCCGAGCCGCCAACGTCGCCGTCGCCTTCCTGCGCTTCCGGAGCCTCGTGAGAGAGGGGAAACTGCCCCCGGTGAGCCCCAAAATGGGGCGAAAAACCAAAATTTTGGGGTTTTGGGGTTAAAAAATGAGAATTTTGGGGTTAAAAATGGGGATTTGGGGGTTTAAAGGGAGGATTTGGGGGTTTAAAATGGGGGGTTTGGGGTCTAACGCCTTCCTGCGCTTCCGGAGCCTCGTGAGGGAGGGGAAACTGCCCCCGGTGAGCAACAAATTGGGGCGAAAAACCAAAATTTTGGGTCAAAAATGGGAATTTGGGTTAAAAAATCGGAATTAGGGGTGTTAAAAATGGGGGGTTTGGGGTGAAAAATGGGGATTTTGGGGGCTCCGAACGCCTTCCTGCGCTCCCGGAGCCTCGGAGGGTCAGCACCGAGATTGGGGTGAAAAACCCAAATTTTGGGGTTAAAAAATGGGGATTTGGGGGTTAAGAATGGGATTTTTGGGATTGAAAATGGGGGGTTTGGGGTTAAAAACGGGGATTTTAGGGTGAAAAATGGGGATTTTGGGGTTCAATTTTTGGGGGGGTCCGAACGCCTTCCTGCGCTTCCGGAGCCTGGTCAGGGAGGGGAAGCTGCCCCCGGTCAGCAACAAATTGGGGTGAAAAACCAAAATTTTGGGTCAAAAATGGGGATTTTGAAATCTAGGAAGGGGAATTTGGGGTGTAAAATGGAGGTTTGGGGGGTAAAAATGGGGATTTTGGGGTTAAAAATGGGATTTTTGTGGGTTTAAAGTGGGGATTTTGGGGTTAAAAATGGGGATTTTGGGGGGTCAGGGCGGGATTTGGGGATTGGAAATGGGGATTTTGGGGTCTAAAATGGGGATTTTGGGGTCAAAAACGGGGATTTTGGGGTTAAGGAAGGGGATTTTAGGGTCTAAAAGGGGAATTTTGGGGTTTAAAGGGGAGGATTTGGGGTCCAAAAAGGAAATTTGGGGTCCAGGAGGAGAATTTTGGGGGGGATTTTGGAAGTGATTTTGGGGTGGTTTTGGGGTGATTTTGGGTGATTTTTGGGTGTTTTTGGGGTGGTTTTGGGGTGGTTTTGGGGTGGTTTTGGGGTGATTTTGGGTGATTTTTGGGGTGGTTTTGGGGTGATTTTTGGGGTGGTTTTGGGGTGATTTTTGGGGTGGTTTTGGGGTGATTTTGGCGGATTTTGGGCTCCCCAGGTGCTGTTCCGGGGCTCCCTCCCCACCTGCTCGGCGCAGTACGAGCGGCTCTTCGACACCACGCGGATCCCGGGGGAGCACCGGGGTAGGAACCCCCCCAAAAAAACCCCCGAAAAAAATCCCAAAATCCACCCCAAATTCTCCTCAAAAACACCCAAAACCCCCCAGAATCCCTCCCAAAATCCACCCCAAAAAAACCCCAAAATCGTTCCCCCAAAAAACCCATAAAACCCCAAAATCATCCCCAAAAAGCCCCAAAATCCTCTCCAAAAAAACCCCCCAAAATCCACCCCAAAAAAACCCCAAAATCCTCCCCAAAAAAACCCAAAAAACCCCAAAATCCTCTCCAAAAATCCCAAAAAAGCCTCCAAATCCTCTTCAAAAAAAACCCCCAAAAACCCCGAAATCCTCCCCAAAAAAGACCCCAAAATCCTTCCAAAGAGACACAAAATCCTTCCCAAAAAACGCCAAAATCCACCCCAAAAAAGCCCCCAAATACCCCAAAATCCTCCCCCAAAAAACCCGAAAAACCCCAAAATCCTCCCCGAAAAAATCCCTTAAAAAACCCCCAAAATCCTCCCCAAAAAATCCCCCAAAAAACCCCAAATCCACCCCAAAGCCCCAAAATCCTCCCCCAAAAAACCCCAAAATCCTCCCCAAAAAAGACTCCAAAACCCCCTGGGACCCCCAAAACCCCTCTTGGGACCCCTCAACCCCCCCCAAAATCCCCGAAATCTCCCCCAAACCCCCTCAAATCCCCCCAAAACCCCCTGGGACCCCCAAAATCTCCCCAAATCCCCCCCAAATTCCACCTGGGACCCCCCAAACCCCCCAAAATCCCCCCAAAATCCTTCTTGGGACCCCCCAAATTCCACCTGGGACCCCCAAAATCCTCCCAAACCCCCCCTGGGACCCCCCAAACCCCCCCAAATTTGGGGGGGTTGGGGTCTCCCCCTGACCTTTGCCCCCTCCTGCCCCTCCCCCAGACCACCTGAGGCATTTTGGGGGGGGGTCCCACCTGGCGGTGCTGCGGGGGGGGCGCCTGTTCCGGGTGCCCCTGGGGAGCCCCCCCAGCCCCCCCCAGCTGCAGGGGCACTTCCAGAAGGTTCTGGAATGGGGGGGGGAGGGGGCAGAGACCCCCGGGACCCCCGAGAGCCCCGCGGTGCTGACGGCTGGGAACAGGTACGGGGGGATTTGGGGGGGATTTTGGGGGGATTTGGGGGGATTTGGGGGCAGTTTGGGGCATTTTGGGGGGTCCCGGGGGGGAGAAATGGGGAGATTTGGGGGGGTTGGGGGGGATTTGGGGGGAGATTTGGGGGGGATTTTGGGATTTTGAGGTGGATTTTGGGAAGGATTTGGGGTTTTTTTGGGAGATTTGGGGGGGATTTGGGGGCATTTTGGGGGGGATTATGGGATTTTGGGGGGATTTTGGGGGTATTTGGGGGGGATTTGGGGAGATTTGGGGGAGTTTGAGGGACTTTGGGGGGATTTTGGGGATTTTGGGGAGGATTTTGGGAGGATTTGGGGGGAATTTTGGGCATTTTGTGGGGGGATTTTGGGATTTTGGGGAGATTTAGGGGGATTTTGGGGGGTCCCAGCGGGAGAAATGGGGAGATTTTGGGGGTTTGGGGGAGATTTTGGGGGGGATTGGAGCTTTTTGGGGGTCCTGGAGGGGGGATTTGGGAGGGTTTGGGGCAATTTTGGGGGGTTTTGAGGGGAATTTTGGGGCATCTTGGGGGGGGGAATTGGGGGGAGTTTGGAGGTTGGGGGGGATTTGGGGGGTTTGGGGGGAGATTTAGGGGGATTTGGGGCTCTTTGGGGGCATTTAGGGGGATTTGCGGGGGGGTTGATCAATTTAGACGGTTTGGGGGGTGGTTTCGGTTCGTTTTTGGGCTATTTTGGGTTCATTTTTGTTCATTTTTGTCCATTTTCGCCCCCCCAGGTCGGAGTGGGCGCGGGCGCGGGCGCTGCTGGCGCGGGGCGGGGGTCCCAGCGCCGCCGCCCTGGGGGTCCTGGAGGACGCCCCCTTCCTGGTGACCTTTGACCCCTGGCCCCGAGGGGGGGAGCCCCCCAAAAACGGGGGGACCCCCCCCAAAAACGGGGAGACCCCCCCCGAGGAGAGAGACCCCCCCCGGGACGGGGACCTGGACCTGGAGGCCAAAGCGCTGCTGCTGGGACCCCCCGGGAACCGGTCAGAGACCCCCCAAAATCAGCCCAAAATCACCCAAATCAGCCCAAAATCACCCAAAATCAGCCCAAAATCACCCAAATTAACCCAAAATCACCCAAATTAACCCAAAATCAGCCCAAAATCACACCAAAATCCCCCGGGAACCAGTCAGAGACCCCCCAAAATCAGCCCAAAATCAGCCCAAAATCAGCCCAAAATCCACCCAAATCCCCAGCAACCTGTCAGGGATTTTTGGGGGTGTTTTGGGGGGTCCTGGGGTGGGGATTTTGGGGATTTTTGGGGTTTTGGGGATATTTTGGGAGGTCTTGGGGTGGGATTTTGGGGATATTTGGGGTGGTTGGGGATATTTTGGGGGTTCCCGGGGTGGGATTTTGGGGATTTTTGGGATTTTTGGGATTTTTGGGGTGGTCAGGGGGATTTTGGGGAGTTTTGGGGTGGGATTTTGGGGATATTTGGGGTGGTTGGGGATATTTTGGGGGTTTCCCGGGGCGGGATTTTGGGGGGGGATTTTTGGGATTTTTGGGATTTTTGGGGTGGTCAGGGGGATTTTGGGGAGTTTTGGGGTGGGATTTTGGGGATTTTGGCCCCCCAGGACCCCCGTGTCCCCCCAGGTGGTTTGACAAGTCGCTGACGTTGGTGGTTTTCCCCTCGGGGCGCGTCGGGCTCAGCGTGGAGCACTCGTGGGGAGATCCCCCCGTGGCCGGGCACCTCTGGGAGGTACCCCCCAAAAAATATCCCCAAATCACCCCAAAAATAATCCCAAATCACCCCAAAAATTCACCCAAAAGTATCCCCAAATTGTGAAAAAAAAATCCAGCCAAAATCCCCCAAATCACCCCCAAAATCTCCCCCAAAATCACCCCAAAATTCCCCCAAATCACCCGAAAAATATTCCCAAATGACCCCCAAAAATATTCCCAAATCACCCCCAAAAATCCCCTTTCCAAATCACCCCAAAATACCCTCAAATCACCCCAAAATCTCTCCCAAATCACCTCAAAATCTCTCCCAAATCCCCCAATTTGGGGAATGAGGGGAGAAGAGATGGAAACGTGAGGGGAAAAATGGCGGGAAACGTGAGGGGAGAAAAAGGGCGGGAAACGTGAGGGAGAAAAATGGAGGAAAATGTGAGGGGAAAAAGGGAAATGTGAGGGGAAAATGGTGGAAAATGTGAGGGGAAAAAGGGCGGGAAACGTGAGGGGAGAAAAAGTGGGAAAGTGAGGGGAAAAGAGAGGGAATCGTGAGGGGAAAACGGAGGGAAACGTGAGGGGAAAAATGGAGGAAAACATGAGGGGCAAAAGGTGGAAAATGTGAGAGGAAAAATGGAGGAAAACGTGAGGGGAAAAAGGTGGGAAAGTGAGGGGAAAAGAGGGAAATGTGAGGGGAAAAACGTGAGGGGGAAAAGGTGGGAATCGTCAGGGGAGAAAAGGGCGGGAAACGTGAGGGGAAAAATGGAGGAAAACGTGAGGGGAGAAAATGGCGGGAAACGTGAGGGGGAAAAATGGAGGAAAACGTGAGGGGAGAAAATGGCGGCAAACACAAGAGAAAAAAAGGGGGAAATTTGGAGGGAGGGGATATCGGGGAGGGCTTGGCTCCCCAATTTTGGGACTCTGCCCCTCAAATTATTCTTTTCCCCCTCAGTTCGCGCTGGCCCTGGACCGGTCCCTGGGCTACGACGAGTCCGGGAGCTGCCTCGGGGAGCGGCCGCCCCGGGCCCCCGAGCCCCCCCAGGAGCTGCACTGGGACCTCCCCCCGCAGGTACTGGGAGCACTGGGAGGGACTGGGAGAGCGTCCAGGGTGGGTATTTTGGGTTATTTTAGGGATATTTTGGGGGTGCTGCCCCAGCCCTGGGGGTTCAGAGCAGTTTGAGGATATTTCGGGATATTTTGGGAATATTTTGGGAATATTTTCAGGCACATTTCGGGGATTCAGAGCTGTTTGAGGTTATTTTAGGCTATTTTAGGGATATTTTGGGGCAGGTTTCGGGGGTGCTGCCCCAGCCCTGGGGGTTCAGAGCAGTTTGAGGATATTTTGGGATTTTTTGGGAATATTTTCAGGCAGGTTTTGGGGGTTCAGAGCAGTTTGAGGATATTTTGGGATATTTTGGGGAATATTTTCAGGCAGGTTTCGGGGGTGCTGACCCAGCCCTGTGGGTTCAGAGCAGTTTGAGGATATTTTGGGATATTTTAGGGATATTTTCAGGCAGGTTTTGGGGGTTCAGAGCAGTTTGAGGATATTTTGGGATATTTTGGGGAATATTTTCAGGCAGGTTTTGGGGGTGCTGCCCCAGGCCGGGTGTTCAGAGCAGTTTGAGGATATTTTGGGATATTTTAGGGAATATTTCAGGAATATTTTCGGGCAGGTTTCGGGGGTGCTGCCCCAGGCCCGGGAGCAGTTCCGTGCCATGGCTGAGGGGCTCCAGCTCCACGTGGTGTCAGTCGAAGCCCCCCCGGGACCCTCCGGGACCCCCGAGAATTCCCAGGAGCTGCTGTCGCTGGCGCTGGAGCTGGCGCTGGTCAGGGTGAGACCCCCGGGACCCCCAAATTCCATCCCAGAGACCCCCAAATCCCCCAGATTCCTAAAATTTCCCCAAAAATCCCCCAGATTTTTAAAATTTCCCCCCAAATCCCCTCAGGAGCGCGGCCCCGCCCTCACGTACGAGCCGATCCCGACGCGACTTTTCCTCGAGGGCCGAGCCGACGGCGCCCGCGGCGTGGGGCGCCCCCTGCTGGAGCTGGAGCGTGCCCTGAGGGACCCCCAAACCACCGTGAGGGACCCCCAAAAACGGGGCTGGGGACCCCAAAAACGGGGCTGGGGACCCCCAAAAACGGGGCTGGGGGATGCTGACGGGTCACTGTGAAGGGGGGTTGTTCTTTACGGGGCGGGAAATGAGGGGGAAAAGGGAGGGAGGTGTGGGGAAAATGGCGGGAAACGTGAGGGGAAAATGGCGGCAAACGTGAGGGGAAAAAGGGCGGGAAACGTGAGGGGAAAAGGGTGGGAAATGTGAGGGGAAAATGTCAGGAAATGTGAGGGAAAATGTCAGGAAATGCGAGGGGAAAATGTCAGGAAACGTGAGGGGAAAATGGCGGCAAATGTGAGGGGGAAAAGGGCGGGAAACGTGAGGGGAAAAGGGTGGGAAATGTGAGGTAAAAGTGTCAGCAAATGTGAGGGAAAATGTCAGGAAATGTGAGGGAGGAGAGAGCAGGAAATGAGGGAAAAAGGGTGGGAAACGTGAGGGGGGAAAGGGCAGCAAACACGAGGGGAGAAGGAGCAGGAAACGTGAGGGGAAAATGGCGGCAAACGTGAGGGGAAAAGAGCAGAGAAGTGGCAAAGGGCGGGATCGTGAGGGAAGAAAAGGCGGAGGACGCGAGCAGGGGGCCCTGGGAGGAGTTTGGGGCTCTCCCCTGACCCGCCGCTCCCCTTTCCCCAGCGCGGCCGCCGGCGGGTGCTGCTGGAGGCGGCGCTGTCGCAGGCGCGGGGGCGGCGCCGGGCGGCCATGACGGGGGCGGGGCTGGAGCGGCACCTGCAGGCGCTGGCGGCCGTGGCCAATCAGCTGCAGCTCCGCCCGCCCTTCCTGACGGAGGTGGGCGGGGCTTTGTGTGGGGATGGAGGGGGTGGGGCTTGAGAGGGGGGTGTGGTTTCCGCGGAGAAGGGGCGGGGCTTGTGAGGAATTGCCGTGTATGGAGGTGGGTGGAGCTTGGGGTGGGGCGGTGCTAAGAAGGGGTGGGGCATAAGTCAGGAGGGTGGGGCTTAAGAATTGCCATATAAGGAGGTGGGTGGAGCTTAGGGGTGGGGCCTAAACCAGAAGGGGCGGGGCTTATTCAGGAATTGCCTTATAAGGAAGTGGGCGGGGCTAAGGACAGGCGTTGTCTTTATATGGCCAATGGGGCGTGGCCACTGTGGGGCGTGGCCTAAAGGGAGTGGCGGTGATTGGCTGGCACTCCGGGTGTGGCCGTGGCCTCATTTGCATGTCCCCGCCCCCCCAGGTGCTGGGACAGCCCTGGGCTCTGGCCTTTAGCTCCGCCCCCCGGCCACACCCCCCACTGCTGCCCCACCCCCTGCGGCCGGCGGGGGGCGGCTTCAACCCGGTGGGTGCTGGGAGGGACTGGGAGGGAACTGGGAGGGACTGGGAGGGACTGGGAGGGACTGGGAGGGAACTGGGAGGGAACTGGGAGGGGCTGGGGGGGACTGGGAGGGAACTGGGATGGACTGGGGGGTCACTGGGGGTCACTGAGGGGTCATTGGGGGGTCACTGGGAGGTCACCAACGGGTCACTGGGAGGTCACTGGGAGGTCACTGGGAGGTCACCAACGGGTCACTGAGGGGTCACCGAGGGGTCACTATGGGGTCACTGAGGGGTCACTGGGAGGTCACTTTGGGGTCACTTTGGGGTCACTATGGGGTCACCGAGGGGTCACTGCGGGGTCACTGAGGGGTCATTGGGGGGTTACTGGGAGGTCACCGAGGGGTCACCGAGGGGTCACCGAGGGGTCAGTTTGGGGTCACTGTGGGGTCACTGTGGGGTCACTGTGGGGTCACCGAGGGGTCACTGGGAGGTCGCTGGGGGGGTCATTGGGGGATCACTGAGGGGTCAGTTTGGGGTCACTGGGGGGTCACTGTGGGGTCACCGAGGGGTCAGTTTGGGGTCACCGAGGGGTCACCGAGGGGTCACCGGGGCTCTCCGGGCGCCCCCAGCCCCACCAGGACGGTTACGGCGTTTCCTTCACGGGGGGAGGGGAGCCCGGCCCCGTCCTCGTCCACATCTCCTGCAGGGAGGGGTCCCCGAAAACGGTGAGTGGGGGAAAGACCCCAAATCCCCTTAAAAAAACCCCAAATCCCCCCCAAAACCCCCAAATCCCCCCCAAAAACCCCAAATCCCCCCAAAAACCCCAAATCCCCCCCAAAAACCCCAAATCCCCTTATAAAAACCGAAATCCCTCCCAATAACCCTAAATCCCCTTAAAAAAATCCAAATACCCCCAAAAAACCCCAAATCCTTCCTGAAAAGACCCCAAATTCCCTTAAAAAAACCCCAAATCCCCCCAAAAAAACCCCAAATCCCCCCCCAAAAACCCCAAATCCCCTTAAAAAAAACCCAAATCCCCCCCAAAAAACCCCAAACCCCCTTAAAAAAACCCCAAATCCCCCCCAAAAACCCAAATCCCCTCAAAAAAAACCCCAAATCCCCTTAAAAAAACCCCAAATCCCCTCAAAAAAAACCCCAAATCCCTTAAAAAAACCCCAAATCCCCTTAAAAAACCCCAAATCCCTTAAAAAACCCCAAATCCCCTTAAAAAAACCCAAATCCCCTTAAAAAACCCCAAATCCCCTTAAAAAAACCCCAAATCCCCTTAAAAAAACCCCAAATCCCCTTAAAAAACCCCAAATCCCCCCAAAAAAAACCCAAATCCCCTTAAAAAAACCCAATTCCCCCCCAAAAAACCCCAAATCCCCCCCCAAAAAACCCCAAATCCCCCCAAAAACCCCAAATCCTCCCCAAAAACCCCAAATCCCCGTAAAAAAACCCCAAATTCCCCCCAAAAAAACCCCAATTCCCCCCCAAAAACCCCAAATCCCCGTAAAAAAACCCCAAATTCCCCCAAAAAAACCCCAAATCCCCTTAAAAAAACCCCAAATCCCCTTAAAAAAACCCCAAATCCCCCCCAAAAAACCCCAAATCCCCTTAAAAAAACCCAAATCCCCCCCAAAAACCCCAAATCCCCTTAAAAAACCCCAAATCCCCCCAAAAAAACCCCAAATCCCCCAAAAAGACCCCAAACCCCACAAAAAAACTCCCCCAAAAAACCCAAATCCCCCCCCCCAAAACCCCAACCCGCCCCCTTCGCCCTCTCCCCTCCCCCCCTCAGTGATTTGGGGGTCCCAGGGGTGTTTTTGGGGGGTCCCGGGGGTGGATTTGGGGGTCCCTGGGGGTTTTTGGGGGTCCCCAGGGGGTGTTTGGGGGTCCCTGGGGTGTTTTTGGGGGTCCCTGGGGTGGATTTGGGGGTCCCCAGGGGGTTTTTGGGGGTCCCGGGGGTGTCCCTGACCCCCTTTCCCCTCCCCCCAGGACCCCCGGCTGTTCTCGCAGCGGCTCCGGGCGGCGCTGGAGGAGCTGGGGCAGCTCTGGGGGGGGGAGGGGTGAGGGGGGGGAGCCGCCCCTCCCCCACCCCGGGCCCGGAGCCGCCCCTCCCCCCCCAATAAAGAGCTGGCGGAAACTTCCTCTGTGTGCTGGGGGAACTGGGAGGGACTGGGGGGACACTGGGATTTACTGGGAGGATACTGGGGTGTCACTGGGAGCTACTGGGAGGGACTGGGAGTTACTGGGGGGACACTGGGAGGGACTGGGAGTCACTGTGAGGTCACTGGGAGTTACTGGGAGTCACTGGGGAGACACTGGGAGGGACTGGGAGTTACTGGGAATCACTGGGAGTTACTGGTGGGACACCGGGAGCCACTGGAAGGGACTGGGGTAACACTGGGAGTTACTGGGAGGGACTGGGGAGACACTCAAGAGTTACTGGGAGGGACTGGGAGTCACTGGGAGTTACTGGGAGGGACTGGGAGTCACTGGGAGGGACTGGGGAGACACTCAAGAGTCACTGGGAGGGACTGGGAGTCACTGGGAGTTACTGGGAGGGACTGGGAGTCACTGGGAGGGACTGGGGAGACACTCAAGAGTCACTGGGAGGGACTGGGAGTTACTGGGAGGGACTGGGGAGACACTCAGAGTTACTGGGAGGGACTGGGAGTCACTGGGAGGGACTGGGGAGACACTCAAGAGTCACTGGGAGGGACTGGGAGTCACTGGGAGTTACTGGGAGGGACTGGGAGTTACTGGGAGGGACTGGGGGGACACTGGGATTTACTGGGAGTTACTGGGAGGACCCCGTGACCGCCCCACCGCCCCGGCTGTCACGTGACCGGAAGTTACCGTCAAACCACCGGAAGTGGGCGGAGCACCCACCGGAAGTGCCGCCTCCCCCTCACGGCCAAGATGGCGGCGCGGCGCGGCTCCTCCAAACCCCGCGCCCCGAATCGCCTGAGGGCCCCGAATCGCGACCGGCCCCGGGCCCGCAATCGCGACAGAGATGCCGCGGAGCCCCCCGGCCGCGTTTACCTGCCCGGGGCGGGGCCGCCGCTGGGCCCCGACGAGGAGCTGGTGATGGATGAAGAAGCCTACGTGATGTATCACCGCGCCGGCACCGGTACCGCTCTGAGGGGAACCCGGCGGGGGGCTCCGGGAGGGGATTTTGGGGAGGAGTTCGGGGGTCGCTGATCTCCCCTTTCCCGCTCAGGGTCGCCGTGCCTGAGCTTTGACGTGATTCGGGACGGGCTGGGGGAGGCCCGGGAGGAGCCGCCGCTCTCGGTGCTGCTGTGCGCGGGCACCCAGGCCGAGACCGCCGGGGCCAACCGGTGAGGGAGCCCCGGGAGCGCCCCGAAATTCCTCCTGAGACCCCCGGGACCCCCGCCCCGGGTTCCTTTTTTAAGAGTTTTCCATTTTCCCCCTCACGTTTTTCAGCCTTTTTCCTCCCTCACGTTTCCCGCCCTTTTTCTCCCCTCACGTTTCCCGCCCTTTTTCTCCCCTCACGCTTCCCGCCCTTTTTCTCCCCTCACGTTTCCCGCCCTTTTTCCCCCTTCACGTTTCCCGCCCTTTTTCCCCCTTCACGTTTCCCGCCCTTTTTCTCCCCTCACGTTTCCCGCCCTTTTTCCCCCTTCACGTTTCCCGCCCTTTTTCCCCCTTCACGTTTCCCGCCCTTTTTCTCCCCTCACGTTTCCCGCCCTTTTTTCTCCCCTCACGTTTTCCGCCCTTTTTCTCCCCTCACGTTTCCCGCCCTTTTTCTCCCCTCACGTTTCCCACCATTTAAGGCGGCACCTCGGCCCCCCCCCGCCCCCCAAGTTCATCCTGACCCCCCAAAATCTCCTGGGACCCCCAAAATTCCCCAGACCCCCCCCAAAACCCTCCTGGAACCCCCCCAAACCCCCTCAGGACCCTCCTTGACCCCACCCCCTCCCCACCCATGGGGTGCCCCCATCTCCCCTCCCCCCCTCCATTTTGGCTCCCCTCCCCCCGCCCTCCCCTTCCCCTCCCCCAGGGGGGTTTTGGGGCGCCCCCCCGCCCTGATTTTGGGTGTCTCCCCTCCCCCCCCCACCCCAGGGTGCTGCTGCTGCAGATGCAGAACCTGCACGGGCTGCGGCGGGGGAGGGGCAGCGACGACGACGACAGCGACAATGACAGCGACAGTGACAGCGACGGGGAGGGGGAGGGGCGGGAGCCGCAGCTGCTGCTCCTGATGGCGCCGCACTACGGAGCCGTCAACCGGCTGCGGGTAAAAACCCGCCCTGGGGACCCCAAAAACTACAAAAACCCGCCCTGGGGACCCCAAAACCCACCCTGGGGACCCCAAAATCTACCCTGGGGACCCCAAAAACCCACCCTGGGACACCCTAAAACCCCTTCTGGGCACCCCAAAAACCCCTGAGACACCCAGAACTCACCCCAGGAACCCCAAAACCCCCCCTGGGCTCCTAAAATCCCCTCTGGGGCCCCCAAAACCTCCTCTGGGACCTCCCCCCAATAACCGTGGGAGCCCCCAAATCCCCTTTGGGTGCCCCAAAACCCCTCCCTCACCCCCCCTTAGCCCATTTTGGGGGTCTCAAAGCTGCTCTGACCCCCATTCCCGTGTCCCTGCCCCACAGGTGACGTCCCTCGGGGGGTCCCCCGTCGCGGCCGTGTGGTCGGACCGGGGCCAGGTGGAGGTGCTGGGTCTGGAGAAGGCCCTGGGGGTCCTGGGGGCCGAATTTGGGGAGGGGGATTCGAGGAGGGGGCCCAAGACCGTCCAGCAGGGAGCCCTGCCCGCCCTGGCCACCTTCAGCGGCCACTTGGAGGAGGGGTACGGGCTGGACTGGAGCCCCCAGAGCCCTGGTGAGGGTCCGGGGGGAGTGGGGAAAGTGTGAGGGGGGAAAGGGAGGGAAATGTGAGGGGAAATGGGGAAAATGTGAGGGGGAAAGGGAGGGAAATGTGAGGGGAAAATGACGGGAAACATGAGGGGAGAATGGAGGGAAATGTGAGGGGGAAAGGGTGGGAAATGTGAGGGGAGAAGGGAGGGAAATGTGAGGGGGAAAGGGGAAAATGTGAGGGGAGAAGGGAGGGAAATGTGAGGGGAAATGGGGAAAATGTGAGGGGAGAAGGGAGGGAAAAGTGAGGAGAAAATGGGGAAAATGTGAGGGGGAAAGGGGAAAATGTGAGGGGAAAAGGGAGGGAAACGTGAGGGGAGAAGGGAGGGAAATGTGAGGGGAAAATGGAGGGAAACGTGAGGGGAAAATGTGAGGGGAAAAGGGAGAGGAATGTGAGGGGAAAATGACAGGAAACGTGAGGGGAGAATGGAGGGAAAAGTGAGGGGAAAAGGTTGGAAAACGTGAGGGGAAAAAACGGGAAACGTGAGGGGAAAAGGGTGGGAAGCGTGAGGGGAAAATGGAGGGAAATGTGAGGGGAGAAAAAGGGCTGGAAACGTGAGGGGAAAATGGTGGAAAAGGTGCGGATTTGTGGGAAATGGAGGATTTTGGGGTTTGCAGTGTGTGGTTGGTTATGTGTCCCCTGTCCCCCCGCTCCAGGCCGGCTGCTGTCCGGGGACGTCCGCGGCCGCATCCATCGCTGGGAGCCGCGCGAGGGCGGCTGGGCCGTGGACCAGCGGCCGCTGCTCGGCCACGGCGGCAGCGTGGAGGACGTCCAGTGGTCACCCAGCGAGGCCTCGGTGAGGGAGTCACCCTCGCCCTCCATCTTGGCGGCACCCGCGGGGGGCTCACCCCTTCTCCTTCCCCCCACCCCAAGGTGTTCATCTCCTGCTCCGCGGACGCCTCCATCCGCGTCTGGGACGTGCGGGCCCCTCCGCCCCGCGCCTGCCAGCTGACGGTGGCCGCCGCCCACGACGGGGACGTCAACGTGGTCACCTGGAGCCGGCGGGACCCGGCGGCGCTGCTCAGCGGAGGGGACGATGGCACCCTGAGGCTCTGGGACCTGAGGAGCATCCGGGTGAGACCCCCAAACTGAGACGGAGACCCCCCAAGCCACCCCCATAGATCCCCAAACCTGCCCCATATCTCCTCCAAACCACCCCACAGACCCCATGAATGACCCCCAAACAGCCCCACAGACACCAAACCCATTTTCCCTCACCAGCGTGAGGGGAAAAGGGCGGGAAACGTGAGGGGAGAAAAGAGCGGGAAACGTGAGGGGAAAAAGGGCGGGAAACGTGAGGGGAAAAAAGGGCGGGAAATGTGAGGGGAAAAAGGGCGGGAAACGTGAGGGGAAAAAGGGCGGGAAACGTGAGGGGAAAAAGGGCGGGAAACGTGAGGGGAAAAAGGGCGGGAAACGTGAGGGGGAAAAAAGGGCGGGAAACGTGAGGGGAAAAAGGGCAGGAAACGTGAGGGAGAAAAGGGCGGGAAACGTGAGGGGAAAAAGGGCAGGAAATGTGAGGGGGAAAAAGAGCGGGAAACGTGAGGGGAGAAGAGTGGGAAATGTGAGGGGAGAAGAGCAGGAAATTTGAGGGGAAAAGGACGGGAGGCCCCATCCGCCCCATAACCCCCTCAAACCACCCCATAACCCCCCAAACCACCCCCACAGACCCCTCAAACGCCCCCCTAGACCCCTCCCCAGACCAACCCCCTCCCCATTTTCTCTCCCCCCACCCCAGAGCAGCCCCTCGAGCGTGGCCACCTTCAAGCAGCACCGCGGGCCCATCACCTCGGTGGAGTGGCACCCAAGCGAGAGCGGCGTCCTGGCGGCGGCCGGCGAGGACGACCTGGTCACCCAGTGGGACCTGGGCGTGGAGAGGGACGCCGAGGTGGAGGGGGAGGACCCCCGGGATGGGGAGGGGCTGCGGGAGCTGCCCCCCCAGCTGCTGTTCATGCACCAGGGGGAGAAGGAGGTGAAGGAGCTGCACTGGCACCCGCAGTGCCCGGGGCTGCTGCTCTGCACCGGCCGGGAGGGCATCGCTGCCTTCCGCACCATCAGCGTGTGACGGGGGAGAGGGTGGGCTTGGGGGGAGACGGGACAGGTTTGGGGGCAGAGGTGGCTGAATTTGGGGTCAGAACTGCCTGAATTGGGGTGGAAATTCTGGATTTGGGCTCAGAACTGCCTGAATTGGTGTTAGGAACTCCTGAAATGGGGATGGGACTCCAAAATGGGGCAGGAATCTCTCTCAGAATATGG